>CM061355.1:76974545-77014545 GCA_030867105.1 Liasis olivaceus
GGAGAAGAGAGAGAACAGGTTCAACAAAAGGCAGGGATAGCCTTCTCCCCAAACTCTGCCTAGACCCAGCCCAGCTGTCTTTTTGGAGAGCTTTAAAGATGCAACTGTTGCAGCAGCCCCTGAACCAGAGCAATGCGGGAACCTGCATTAGAAGCTCAGTATTTTAATTCTTTTTGCATTTCCCTGATGGGGTGTCTTGTCTTTCCCTTCTGACAACATTGGTTTGTGTGACGTACAGGTAGCCCTTGTTGAACGACTACTCGTTCAGCAACGTTCAAAGTTATGACAGCGCTGAGTGAGCGGGATGACCGGTCCTCGTAGTTGCAGCTGTCGCAGCATCCCCACGGTCACATCATCGCGATTTGGGTGCTTGGCAACTGACTTGCAATTACGACGGTCGCAGCATCCCGTGGTCACGTGATCACCATTTGCGACCTTCTCTGCCAGCTTCCGACAATCAAATGGGAAAGCTGGCAGGAAGTCACAAATGGTGACCACATGATCGTGGATGCTACAACTGCGTGGGATTTGCCTAACAATGGCAACTGGAACTGCCATAACTGCCGGTGTAAGTCAGCGTCATCACGTGGCATCAAGCTTTACAACCGCATCACTTAGTGACGGAGTTGCCAGTCCCAAATACCATTGTTAAGTGAGGACTACCTGTATTTTTAAAAGTTTTTATATGTCATCTGAGTTCCTTTGTGATGAGGCAGAACAATAATAATAAGTAGTAGTTGTCCTGATTGGACTACTGCAACGTGCTGTACATGGGGCTGCCCCTGAAGAGTATTCAGAAGCTTCTGTAAGAATCTGCTAAACTCAATTCCCAATAAAAGTAAATCTCAGTGAATCTTAGAATGAATTCAAAGAAAATTTCTTTATTGAGAAGCAGCCTACAGTTCTAACTCATTGCCAAGACTAAAAGCCTGCGTGCGCCAAAACCCCTTTTCTTTCCCCTTGCCTTCACCCCCCTTTTCCCAGTCCATCCCTTTCAGGTTAATGATCTCAGCTCTTCTTGGGTCTCAGGCTGGCACGACCTTGGTTGTCTCTGGGAACCCGATAACAGTCCACCTGCGCCTAACGGTTCTTTCTCCCTCTCCCCCTTTTCCAAAATGGCAGAAACGAAGCAAGCAAGCTGATTAACTATTTAACTGATTGCGAGGCTTCTGACACTTCAGTGGTATAAAATGTGGTGGTCTTCTAATCGCTTGTGGAGGGCACTCATGAAGTCATCCAGACTTCATAGACTGGCAGAGCCCGCTTCATGCAGGCGCATCACCCAGTTGGCTGCTTTGCCTTCCAGGGAGCCCGACACATATGGGTGCAGGTCATGGGGCACATGTGACACCTCTGCTCTGCAAGCTACATTGGCTATTGGTATGCTTCCAGGTACAATTCAAGGTGCTGGTGGTCACCTTTAAAGCCCTTCATGGCTTGGGATCAGGTTACTTATGGGACTGTCTGTCTTCAGTGGTGTCTACCCAGACTGTGAGATCTGGCAGGAAATGCAAGCTCTGGATCCAGTCTGTGAGAGAGTGCCAGCTGGCAGGACCCAGGAAGAGGGCCTTTTCTGCTGTGGCGTCCACCCACTGGAACATCATCCCCTCTGAGATCAGTCATGCCCCAACCCTACTATACTAATACTAATAACAACAACAACATGGGGCTTGGTGCCACACCAAAAAATCTGGAAAAACAGCACCTGGATGCAATAGAAGGACAGAATCTCAGCTCATCAATTACAAAAATTTGCATTACTTGGAACAGCACATATATTACAGCAGTATCTTTAACTATCCTAGATGAGTGTTTCTCAACCTCGGCAACTTTAAGACATGAGAACTTCAACTCCCAGACATCCCCAGCTGGCATGTTGGCTCTTAAAATAAACTTTAATTCTTAGAGTTGCCATGGTTGAGAAACACACTATCTTAGACCCTTGGGAAGGATCTGACAGTCAAGGGTACCAAAACTGGTCAGATCTATCTGGTAGACTGTGTGTAAACTGCAATTATAATAATTTTATTTGAAGTGGGCTGAGATAACGGAATGCTGGAATATTTTGGGTGATGTTTGCATTCTGGTCCAAGAAAGCACATATCTGCTATGGATTCATTAGGAGCAAGGAATCTCTTGCAGTCAGCCTTGGAAGAGAACCCACATCCAGTGTGTAAGAGGCCGTGCGAAGACCAAGGAAGGGAACCACAGGCTTTGCAGATCGGATTTTTCTCCCCTGCTCTCCCCACCAATGTCATCGTCCTTCTCATTCATTAACGAGAGGCAATTGCCGCAGCTTCAATCGAGGCTTCGTTAGCATATAAAAAGGTTTGAGGCTGCCTTAGGAAGTTCATTATAGATAATTGAAGAGGCCAGGGATGGAAAATGAGGCAAAAGGCACTTTGCAATGTGTATCTTGATCTGATTGACCCCCATGTACTTCCTAATTGAAACTTTAAAAGGCAATTTCTTTGGGGGAGCAGAAGAGACGAGGGTGGGGTTGTGGGGCCTGGCCTTGCACATCCTTAGCTGTAGGACCCTGAAATGTACATTTTGGAAAATGGAAGGTTACAACTTGTAAAATAAAACTCTGAGATATGACACAGTTGGTAGAAGGTCTTAAATCAAAGAAAGGCAATGTTTTTCAGCCAAGACCATGTCTGGAATTTTGAGAGGTGCTGGTTGGCACACTCACAAAATGGCTGCCACTGTGGGCAGGGCCAGTGCCCTAAACTTTATATACCAGAAGGCTAATAGTCCACAGGATGTCTTCTGGCATTCCAGAGTGACTTTTGCTGAAACTGAAGGCACGGCTACAAATAAATATGAGAAATTTCCTGACTACATGAGTGCTCAGCCAGTGGAACAGCCTGCCACATGAAACAGGAAGTTCTCCTTCACTGGAGTCCTCCAGGAATAGGTTAGAGGGTCATCTGCCAGAGATGCTATAGTAGATCCTGCATTGAGCAGATGGCTGGAGTAGGTGGTTCCTTTCAACTCATTAACATGGACTAATGATGTTGGAAGAGACCTCAGAGGTCATTTAGCCCATAGGATCTACTTTGATTCTAATTCCATGTTTGATGTAACATCTATCTTGGCCTTAGATCAGTCTTTAAAAGTAAATTAATTAGTGAATTAATCAATTAATTAATCAATCAGAAGACTAACAGAGCGCATCCCTGAACACTGATTAGCAGCCGAAGACATGATGAAACTCCTTAATCTCACAACACATGGACAGACTCAACCACAGTTTCAACTGGGAAATTGTGAGCATCCTAGACCAAGCTAAATTCAAAAATGCTAGGGAATTCCTGGAAGCTTGGCATTTAGACAAATCAGCCATCAACAGACACACAGAAATAAACCATATTTACACACCATTCAAAAGAGACAATAAAAGAGCTAAGAAGGACACAAAAAGATCAGAACACATCCTCTCCAGCAGCTTATACCCAGATAAGCAGGGATTAGCACCAGACAAACAATCAAGCAGAAAACAATACTCTAATCAAGGAACCACCAAGGAGAAACCCCCAGCCCCACCAACACTGGCAGGGCAAGCTACTCTATATAAACAGGAAGCAAACTCCACACTCACATGCACTGATGATGTTACCTAGTCAAGTAATGAAATGGCTGCAAGAAAACAACCAGGCTCAGAGAGCACCAAGGACTCCACAGTGAATTAATTAGTTTGATGGTACTTAATTGCCTTGTCCATTCTCCCTCCTTCTTCTAATATACTTGCACTCTTAATCATGCTTTGTAACCATCTTACAGAATGGTTGACAAACCACTATACAGGGAGTGAGATCTGATCCAAGAGACCAGAATTCTGCATTGTGGCTTCCAGAATCTCAGGCTTCCAATCTCTACATAATGTTAGGCCTCCTAAAAATTGCTGTTGGGTATGTTCAGTTAGTTATAGAGTAGCACCACTGGGTCAACTCTGGTCCTCAGAAATACAGCCTTGGATCCTCACAGTTGCTAATTTCCCTGGCAAATGAGAAACAGAACTGCATAAGTGTGTCTTGGAGGAAAGGAACATGCAAGGATCTTTTGATGTTGCAATTTTCTACTCCAGTGTTTCTCAACCTCAGCAGCTTTAAGCTGTGTGGACTTCAATGCTCAGGATTCCCCAGCCAGCATGCTTTAAGATGTGTGGGCTTCAACTCCCACAATTCATTCTGGCTGAGGAATTCTGGGAGTTGAAGTCCACACATCTTCAAGGTGCCAAGGCTGAAAAACACTGCTGAACTTCATGGCCCCTTCCTCTGCAGCCTCCACAGGATCCAACCCATTTCCTTTCCTTTCCCTTCCTCCTCCTTATCCTGCAAGGCTGCACATATATTTGATAAAGAACTCTAAAAGTTTTACCTGTGTAACCACCACACTTTTTAAAACAAGAATTATGGAGTTGGATACAAGAATGGTTGTTAAAACTGATGGAAATGGTAGAAAATGATAAACTGACTTGTTTATTAAAAGAAAATTCAAATAATTATTACCTTAAAGAATGGAAACCATTGATGGACTATTTGCAAAATGCAGGTGGGGAGAAGCTTACATGGGGATTTGAAGATTAGATTATAAATGTAATGGGATATGCTTTGACAAAGAATTATTCCTACTTAATGCATTAAAAACTAGCACCTATGACACTCTTATTATTCTCAAGACCAGAGATAGATTGGAAGCTATCTATTTTTCATGTCTTTCTTCTTTTTCTTTACTTTATCTCACCTTTTCTTTTCCTTTTCTTTATAATATGTATTTCCAATTTTCTTTTTCATTTCTAACTTTTAACTTTGTAATCTTAAAAATTTCAATAAAATACTATTAAAAAAAAAAAGAATTATGGAATTGGCAAGCCCAAAACCTACTGGATAACTCAATGGCAAGCAAGAAGTGTCCCATTTCTTCAGCCAGGCAGCTGATTTACAACCCCTATTGTCTTTACATGATTACCCTACTAATTCCCACAGTCATAAAATTATATTTCTCTTTTACACCATGAAGCAGAATTGTGGTGCCACAGGGAAGACAAACAACTGAGATCTTATTAGTTTATAAACCATAATCAAGTCCATGGCCAATAAGAGGGATATCAAATCTTACACCTTTCTCCCCATCCTTCTCCAGCACTGCTCTTCCACCTTCCTTTGATTTCAGCTCATTGCCACCTGCAAAACTGTACCTTTCCCATGAGTAATCCAACTACTTCAAGGAAAGACCCCCACCAGTCAAAGGATCCTCAAGCATGCCACATATTTTAGCCGTACTTCCTAAAGGTTTACGGCCCCATTAGCTTGATAGACGATGTACACGCTTATTGACACAGACAAGGAATAACAGGGAAAGAAAATACCCATAACCTTAAAAGGTAAGTGATGATGAGAAAGCTGCCGGGGGCTGTGGGGTGAGGGGAATTCACTGGGATTTATGGAAAGTGTAAATGTCTAGAGCTAACAACAGAATAATTGAGTACTGGTCTACTAGAAGCATTGAGATGGTCTATAGTAGTTAGGGCTGTCTGCCTGAGACTGTAAAACTACTTTTTATTTCCTGTGGTTATTTTGAGTGCAGGTAAAACGGCTCTTTCTGAAATTACCCCTCCTCTTCCTCCTCCTCCTCCTCTCTCAGACACACATACACACATACTAACAAATACACAATGTTGGAATGCACTTCAAGTTCATCTGGGCCAGTGTTTTTCAAACTTGGCAACTTTAAGATGTGTGGACTTCAACTCCCAGAATTTCAGCCAGCCAGTTGGCTAGGGAATTCTGGGAGTTGAAGTCCACGCATCTTGAAGTTGCCAAGTTTGAAAAACACGCTGGCTGGGGAATTCTGGGAATTGAAGTCCACGCATCTTAAAGTTGCCAAGTTTGAAAAACACGCTGGCTGGGGAATTCTGGGAATTGAAGTCCACACATCTTAAAGTTGCCAAGTTTGAAAAACAGTGATCTAGACTGACCTCCTTCTGAAAGCAGAAAATCCATTAATGCTCATCCCTTGATAGTTGGCCATCTAACATCCCTTTCAAACTTTTAACAAAAGTCTCTGTTCCACTTTCAAACATCTTGTACCACCAGAGGGTTCTTCCTAACTTTTAGCCGACCCTTTTTCATTTCTTTATAATTTAAACCACTTGTTCGTTTTGGGCTCTATGAAGTGACAGAGAATAATGACTAGGGAGCTGCGCAACCCAATGGTTTGTTTTGAAAAATACTGTGTAGAAAGTTTCAGAGCGAAAGGAGACAGTTCATGAAATCTGCAACTGATTTCCTACCTCTTACACTTTTCTTAAAAAGCAGCAGCCCGTCCGAATGCCCTATTCCTAAGTATCCGTAGATAGCATCTGTCACGTCAACTCATCCTGAACTCTGATTTGTTCAAGAGATACAAATCTCTAAGACCTAGAAGATAAGTGATGTTGAAAGGGGTCTCTGCAAGGGGAGGGGAGAGCTCAAATCAGTCAAGATGGTGGCTGCAACTATGTGAGCAGACCCCCTCCCCACTTTGTCACATACACCTCAGATGCCCCTGGCAGTTGCTTGACATTACAGCAGAGACAAAGGGGTGGGAATGAAGGTGTATAAACGAATACTTTGCCCCCTGCTTTTACCTGCTTTACATTGCACACCTCTTCTCAAAGTGGCTGTTTACGCACCCAAAGCATGTGTGTAACCATGGGCAAACAGAGGCTTCCTGGACAGGGTTTCTCCAGAACCACAGCCCTAATTCTGAACGGGTGCCTACTATCCTTCCTATCTATCCAGCTCTCAAATACACGAGAAGTATGTGCTGGGATTCAGAAGAGCTTTATCCTCAGGTCATTTTTTATGCTCACCCCAGAGCAGTGTTGGAAGAGAAATGAAGGAAAATCCCCATTGCTCAATGACAATGCCCGTGTCACGCAGCTGCAGCGTTTTGTTGTATGACCAATTCAACAGGGACAGTTGATCTGGGCCTTAAAACTAGTTTGCAGTTGATCTCCCCTCTCCCCTAAATGCCCCGGGGCATTCTGACTTATTCTACTTAAGTTACCTATTGGATAACGAAGACAATTGCACATCCTTAAATGTTGCCAAGTTGTGTTATATCGTGTGTAAATGCTGTCCTGGCAAGAGGTGTACCTGGTAAGGGTTAGGCAATGTTTTATGATGGAGGTCAGTTCTGTCTTTGTCTATGACAATACTAAATTCTCTCTCTCTTTCTCCCTCTCTATCTCTCCTATCTGTCTGTCTGTCTATCCATCTATCCTATATATCCATCCGATCTGTGTAGATAGGTCAAAGTGAGAATGAATGACCAGAGTGATCTTGAGATCTGCTACCGGTCGGTCGGCCTGTCTGTCTGTCTGTCTGTCTATCTCTCCCTCCGTCCGTCCGTCCGTCCATCCATCCATCCATCCATATCTATTCTCTATTCCCTCCCTCCCTCCCTCCCTCCCTGTCCGTTCGTCCATCCATCCATCCATCCATCCATCCATCCATCCATCCACCTACCTACCTATCTATCTATCTGTCTATCATCAGGATGAACTTGGAGGCCTCTTGGAACACACACCCAAAATCTAAGATAAGGCCATCTCATGCTGTCAATGTTCTCCTGTTTGGAGGGACTCCTATTCATATAAAAGAGTGGGCTTCCATTGCAGGGTTGCATCTTGACTTTTTTGGCTCCCCCCTCCCCGAAATCTTGCCCTCCCCTCCCACCTGCTCTGCCTGCACCTGTCAAGAATCCTCTTTTCCCCACTCCAACAACCGGGGCTCTTGACAACTCCGGAGGCCAGCAAATCTCGCTCCTGAAGTGGCAGCTTTGGGGAAAGAAAAGGACAAAGAAAATCAGAGTATTTGAACCTGAAGGGGGCTCTTGAAGGATTACGAGCTTGCAGCAGCTGGTTCAAAGAATGGGCATCTGCCAGCTGAAAATGATGAAATAATATTTGAAGTTGTCGTTCTTTTATGTCGCTTGAGACAGGAATGAGTTGGAACCCTGGTAGTGTGCAAGTTCTTTTTTTCAGATATCCACCCCCTTTCACCTCCTTCTCTTTCTTTCTCCCCCCCCCCATTTTGGAGGCCCAGGAGCCCCCTCCCTTTTCATGGCAGAGGGGAAAAACACTGAACCACCTGAAAACAGCGCAGCATGGCGAGATGAAAAACTCCTTCAGCGTAATTAGATGATTAAGTACCTTTTAAGCCCAGGTCCTAACAGATTGGTTATCTGGAACTGCTCTTTCTACATCCCCAGCTTTTATTCTCCCTTCTTACCACCATCCTTCCTGTCTCTCATCCTCCTCCCCGCTCCCCTTGTGCACAAAACCCAGCTTCGTTCCTTATAGAAAGCCCCAATCCCTTTCAACGCTCTGAACAAGATACCATTGAAATGCAGACCCACAGGAAGAGGCTTAATTCTTTATTCCATCCATTCAAACCTGCTAGCCTCTCTGGGCCGGGCACACCACCAGCCCCAGGGACGGGGAGAGCAGATCTCAGGAGGGATCCAGGTCCTGCATAGATGTCTCTCGCCCCCGCAAACGCCAAATCTGATGCAAAAGCAGCTATTACAGTTCTTTAACCATGCACCAGCCAGCTACTCAGTGCAGAAGCTGGGAGGAAAGCACTGGACTTCCACATTAAAAATGTTGCATGGCTATGAGAGCGCTAGTCATCTGCTCTAGTGGAGTTTCAATATTAGAAATGAACTGGCTCGGGGAAAGAAAATAGTTGGGGCAGATTGTTAGAGCACTCCTAGGGATTCCAGCAGGAAACAACATCTCGGTGACCTTGGCTGAGCACGGAAAGCCAAATAGAGTCAGGTTAGCACTTAGATGGGAGACCACCAGCCAAGCCCAGCGTTGCAGGATACACTAGGAAGTTGAAAAGCATCCTGGAATAAATCCAGGAGTCCATGGCAAACCGTATTTGTGTCGTTGCCAAGAAAATTTGTATAGTGAGATGGGTGGCATATATAAATTTGAAAATAAATGAAATGAAATGATAAATAAAATAAAATAAAATAAAATAAAATAAAATAAAAGATGGGTGTGTCCGTGCAGCCACCAGAAATCAAGCTCAACTTTAGATAAGGTAACTTGGATATTCCATTAAAAAAGCCTATCAGTTATTCTTGAAATAAAGCAAACTTTAAACATATATTTCCACTCTTTCCACCACAGGAACATCAGGAGTGCATTGGAGCTTGCTGTTTTTGTCAAAATGACAAAAGAATGTTGTGCTGTCACACCAGTAGCCCCGCCCCTTTCATACGGGGGTGTGGCATCATGACACATATGTACAAAAGGGATGACGCAATGCTGTTTTCATCATTCTGCTCCTCCTTGCCCCGTCCCTGGACGCTGCGGCCCTAATCTGCAAGAAGCTACGGTAATCAGTGAAAAACACCATCCCATTCTCTCTTCTCCTGAATTATTAAAGGCAATTCTGAGTGAAGAATCAGCACAATTTCCACTTGACTGATCTATCGATCAACAGACCTTGTAATTGAAACTAATGCAAATTTGTAGTCCAGCCTTTCCAGTTTAGCATATTGGGATTACTGTCCCAAGACTTCTAGCAAGAAGAACCAACTTGGTAGTCCCCAGATATCTGGAGAACATCAGTTCAGCAAACCTGGAGTGGCCCTACTTTGTCAAGATAACTGTTTAACAGAGAAGTTGGGGGTTTCATAGGGACCTTCTGTTTCCACTTGTAATTTAGCACCGGCCCTGTGATGAGAACCTGTGGACTTCATGATCACAAGACATGGTGAGGGTTACTAATCTGGGTGGTTTTAACAGAGGACTGGATATATTCATGGAGGTCTACCATCTAATCTTCTGTTGTTGGTCACTGCCTCCAAACACCAATTAAAGGGGAACCATAATGAGAGGAGGGAGTATCTCCATCTCCTGCATTCAAACACCCCAGAAGCACCTGGTTGGCCATGGGGAGAAAGTGCTGGATCTGAAGGGGCGTTGGCCTGATCTGGCAAAACCGCTCTTATGTTCTGTGGCATTGATTCTCACAAGGCATGGTGAGTGCCACTAATTTGGATGGTTTTAACTGGGGATGGGCTAAATTCATGGAGGAAGGACTCTCGAGGGCCATTGGTCTTGAAGGCACCAGTCACCTCCAGAGAAGCCACAGTCTGTCTCTAAATCAGAGTTGCAGTGGAACAATGGCAGGATTTCCGTCTCCTGCTAATGAGCCCTGGGACAGGCAAATTGCTGGAGCAGAATGAAGCCAGCAAGGCTTTTCTTACATCCTGTTCACAACAGTGGTAAGATTTTTAGTTTTTCCCTGTGCTCATATTCAAAAGCTGATACAATCTTATTGGGGTAACAGTCTATTGCACTTTCTCCTCCCCTATCCGGTAAACATCATACACTCTCCCCCCTCCCCCTGCCCTCATTCAATGAAATAATAACCACAATTTCTTCAACCCAAGGGTTGCCAAGCATATTTTAAAGCAGCTGGCTGCATTTTCAAAAGCCCACTGAAAAGGGAAATTATACGTCAAAGTGAAGCGTTCCGATCACAAATCATTCTACCCGATCGTCAGCCTCTTTTGATTCAGCTCCGTGCTGGGCGCACAAATATCTTCATTTCATTGCCGAGCTGAAGTTTTGAAGAAGAGACAAATAGGGCTTTCCGTAGTCCAGGCTCTTTGAGAGGCCTGGCAGTTTGGATTTTAATTAGAGTAATGAGAGGAAATTGACTCATCAGATCTGGAACAAAACACTCTGCTTTGCAACTCATGCCGAGTGATTGCTAAAAGCTGCTGCTGAAATGAACTCTGCATCACGTCAGAAGCTCATGAATCTTTCGATTTGGATTTGGAATCTAGACATCCTTAGGACTGTGTGGCGTTCCACCTTGGATTCTAAAAATGAGGCTCAGCACACGAAGGGACGCAAATACAGCACTTGTCTGCAACTCTTTAAAGCAGCCTGGTCTTTCCCCAGAATTCTGCAGCTGCCCTGGGAAAAGATGCAGCTGCTTTAAAAAGTTGCAGGCAGGTGCTCCTTTCGCCTCCCCGCATGCTCCTAAGCATCTTTTCTGGAATCACCATCAAAGTGTTGCATAGCCTGATCGGGTATTTCAGACCTTGGAAGATGGTTGGTTAAATGCTTTTGATCCTCCAAATGAATGGGAGTTACATGATTTTTAAAAAAAATTTTTTTTAAATGTGCTGAGCTATTGATAGTCATTTAAAAATTGCTCGGGCGCTTCAGCTCTTTTAAACGGCAACTACTGTTGGAAAGAATCTGAGCAACACGATTAAATGCTAAACATTTGACATTGGCCAAGTATTCAAAATTCTGAGGAATATTTCAAAATGTTCATCCGTGAAATTGCTGGGAAAATGAATTGATTTTGGAACTCCAGCTCAGCCCTGACAGAATATAGACCTTCTACATTGCCTCTACAAATTCTATTTTTTTTTTTACAAAATAAAATCTACTCAATCTTCTCTAAGCTCTCATTATTATTATTATTATTAATTATTATTCTTATTATAATTATATATACAACAATGTGAAATCACAGCTGCCAGTTCTTTAGTTGGTGTTGGCCTTCCCTTGCATTGCGTTCTTCCCAAGAACCTCGAATGTTGTAACGTATCGGCATAATATATGCACGGATCCGAGCAGTGCAGCCTTTTGTAATTAACAGATGGAAATGTTGTCAATGCGCAGATTTTCTAAGTGCCGTCCAAGGCTTTTTGCTACAGCACCCAGCGTGCCGATAACCACTGTCAGTTTATGCCATAATCTTTCAACTCTGATTTTCAGACCTTGATACTTTGTCTTCTATTCTACTATCCCCTGGTATCGCCACATCAATGATCCACACTTTCTTCTTTTCAACCACAGTTAAATCTGGTGCATTATGCGCCAAAACGTTATCAGTTTGTATTTGGAAATCCCATAGTACTTTAATCTGCTCGTTTTTGACTACTTTTTCAACCCTACGTTCCCACCCATTTTTCATTACTGGCAGATGATAATTTTTACAGATGTTCCAGTGAATCATTTTGGCGACTGTGTTATGTCATTGATAGTCAGTCTGTGCAATCTTCTTGCACAAGCTGATTGTTATTATTACTGTTGGTTACACAATCAGCCAGATGTTTAGACTGGATTTGGCATTTTTATCCACCTATCGAGTCCTTCCAAGGACCTGGGATAGGTAGATGTTGTTTGATGGTGTTCAAGGTATTGTCGCAGGATGGAAGCTCTTCCAGGTGAATCTGTCTATTATTATTATTATTATTATTATTATTATTATTATTATTATTATTATTATTATTTAGGCTCCCCTCAAGAGGATACCTCTGAAACACCCTTCTGTCCTCCTACCTCAGGAAGTTTGACTCGTCCTTCTAGAAAGTGGCAATTGTGAGGTTCGTGGGTGCAGACATGACGATATTTGCACCAATAGCATCGGTACGGGCTCTCCACGCACGAGAGGCACCTGAACGGGTTAGAAGAGAAAAGAAACATAAGGAAACCACGTGTGCCATTCTCTGGAAAAAAAAAAGATTCAAAGCACTGATCAAAGCCACTTTTCAGGATCCTAGTCCTCAAGCAGTGCTCGGGTTTATGTGGCCCAGAAACCAGAGGATAAAGTCAGATTTTGGGGTTCAATCCATGCTCCTGTAGCAGTTCCAAATGGCCTATCCCTTGTATTACCTCACCTGCCCCTCCAATTCAGAGGTACAGTCCTCAGGAACAATAATTCCATCCCAATCAAATATGTGTGCTCTGTTCAGGTGTCATCCTTAGCAGGGCCATGGGGAGGTGGGTGTGTTCTGCAAATTCTGTAAAGTACACAGAAGACCTGCTTATCTAACCTGGGAAGTTCAGATGCAGGCCCAGACAGACTCAGAGGCAAGTTTGGGGCTAAGCTAATTGTAGGAATCAGTTTCCAGACTGATAAAGGTTTTGGAGACCTTGTTATCAGTGAAGAAACCCACCTTCCCGCTGTATCATGGGAAGGCTGTTAGACAGAAAATGAAAAAATCTTTGCTCTAATGCACCTGGGGGAGATATTGCTTCTAAACCGGAAATCAATTAGTTGCTGGAATTCTTGTAACCGTGTCCCTTTCATCTCAATAAATCTTGCTAAAGACAACTTGGTGGGAATTGTGCTTGGAAAAGAATCACTTTTGGTCTCCCAGGTCAACTGAGTCCTTCCCCCATCCAACAAAATATTCACTGGGGATATAGCTAATTCTCCTACTCCTAAGCCCGAGAGAATATCCAAGGAGTATGTGAGGGTGTCAAATCCAATCATGCCTTCATGGATTTCTACCTTTTTCCTCCCTCTGGAAATGAGAAATACTTAAAAAGGTAGGAAGCAGGGAGCAAATTGACAGAAACTCGGCCACCTTTGACTAAAACAGTGGTCCCTGCTTACGGTCCCTGGCATCCTGTATTATGGGCGGCCAAGATATGAAGCTGAACCTATAGATTGGCGAGGTGTTGGCTAGGTCACCTGAGTTGTGTGAATGTGCATTCGTTTAACCCATTTGATTCTGGAATTAACCCATTTTCTGGTTTGCACCGTCCAATGAACTGCAAACTAAGCAAACAGGTTGGTTTGCACAACACAACACAACCACAAAAATGCTAACTGCAACTAACAAGAGCAACAACAAAAAGCTATGTGTATTTCACACATGCAGCCGTTAGATATTTTCCCAGCCTGGCTAAATATGTTGTGTGAACTTAGCCATTAAGAGAAACCAAAAGTCCTGGGAATTCCCTGGCTTTTTTTTTTCTTTTACTGTGTTTCTATTCCTAATGCAAATGTAGGCCCATTGCAACTCTTCTTTCTCCCGCTCCTGGCGAAATCTTTCTTGTTTCAAACCAACAAGCCTCTGCTGTTCTTTAAATGGATAACAAGCTTCCCTTCTGGTAAATCGAGAGTGTTTTATAGTTTGTCAAATCTGAAGGCAACCCTCACCATAAATATTCCCCAGGATCTCAGTCCTGCTTTCTCTTCCCCTTCCCCATTCCATGATTCCACCTGCTCTCCTGTTTTTTCAAACCCACAGAAAGATGGAAATAAGATTTGGCACGGCCGGTGAATGATTAAAATGAAGCAACGTGATCTTCTTGATATACCTGGAGCAGAAAACCCAGTGCAGATCAACTTAATAAAGTGAGCTTTTAAAGACACCAGAGGCACTCACTCAGCAGGGAGCTGTAGCATTTGGCAGGATGGTGTTATGACAGTTATATCAATTTCAATTCCAACATTCTTGTGCTAGAGAAGACAGAGAACCTAAAGAATTATTGTCACCCAAAACTAGGCTTTCACGTTGGGCTTGATGACCATCAGTAGAACTGAGAAACCTTTGGTCTTCCAAATGTTGTGCACTACAACTCCCATCAGTTAGCACAGGATGATGGAAGATGCAGTCCAAAAGATCTGGAGGGCACTAGGTTTTCCATAGCAATATGCCCATCTTACAGCAGCATTTTGCATCTCTCCATGGCCAACCAGAAACCCCTGAGAGACTTGCAAGCAGGAGATGGAGATACAGCCTTCCTCCACCATTGCTCCTCTGCCACAGGTACCTGGAGGCATGCTGCCCCAAGCCAGGAGTAACCACAGAGCAGGACAAACTTTATTATGGTCAGTGACCAGTGCAAACCATAGGTAACATTGAATCTTCAAGATTAACAATCTTTGAGCTCCACCTTTGATCTTGGATAGTTCAAAGCAGTTTATGTGTTCATCTTCTGAAGAAGGAGCAAGAATTCATAGGTGGAACCCCATCTATGGCTCTCAGAATCCTAGGTTCAATTCCTGAACCTGAGCTTATGAAAACGGGGCATCATCTTCCAGGGCGTATAGCTCAGGACTTGGGAAAATGGTGTGGACAGTAAGAGGTCATCTCAAGAAGTCATTCTATCATTAGTGAATCAGAGCTGACCTTGACTACAGTATTTCCTAAGTCCTGAGCCATCAATCCTGGAAACTAATGCTGCAATCAGAATCAGCTGATTCACTAACGGCAAACCGTCAAAAAAAAAAGGATCCATGCCCAGAAGAGAAGCATGAACTTACGAGGTGTGGACACTGCAATTGTAGAAGACAAAGCTGGTGCTGGCAAAAATCATGCCTGTTTCTTTGGATTTCAGCTGGAGCTGGACAACATGGTGGTCTCCTGCGAGGAAGGAAAAAAGAGGGTTATTCCTTCATTCATCTGAAAACAGGGATGCCGCAGGTCTCTATCTGGGAATTCCATTCTTCTACCAACTCCACCTGCATCCTGGTCCATCTGTGGGTGGCTGTTCCCCTAGGGGAAAAGTTCTCCCAAAGCGTATGGAAAAATTGCCATGGGGAGGGCTCCCCTTCCCTTGTGGTCTGGATGATGTATAACAAGAGATTCCCGTTGCCCAAGGCTAGACTTTTAAGCAGATGGCACCTTGAACCAAGATGACCAGACCCAAACCATTTTGGAGTGTCTGGTACTAGTACAAACTTAACCTTGACGTTACAAAGAATAAAGGGTTTTTATGTCCATCAGTGCACTAGAGCAGGGTTCCTCAACCTCAGCAACTTTAAGATGGGTGGACTTCAATTCCCAGAATTCCCCAGCCAGCATGGCTGGCTGGGGAATTCTGGGAGTTGAAGTCTTAAACTTCCCAAGGATGAGAAACACTAATCTAGATCCACTGCAAAAGATGACACTGATCCAGAAGACTTTCCTCCTAATATTATAAAAGATTTTTACCGGTTGAGTTTGCACCACCCATTTAGCTGAGTTAAACTGAGCCCCTGCATTTGCCTGACATGTTACACTTAGGATTAAACGTGGTTAGCTTCTTTTGTCACTCAGCATATAGTACACCCTTGGCCCATGTGGTTGGTTCAATTAGTCTATTTTGCAAACCCAGAAAATGGATTAACTGAATAACGTTTAAGGAAATTGGGCAAACCCAGCACTGGTTTTCTGGTAGGAACCCCTTCGCAACTGCACTCTAGACTAAGAAGAAATAGAATATTCATTTCATCCAGATTTTTCATTCAATACACTGAATTTGGATCAGCCAAATATATAGGAGAACAAGGAATGTGTAGGTCTGCTAAGACCCACACTTTCAGAATTTTGTGACGTGGCATGCAACACACACATAGACATACACTATATTAAGTATAGGTAGTCCCCAGTTTAAGAACGAGTTGCATTCCCAAGGTCTGTCCATAAGTCGAATTTGGATGCAAGCCAGAACAGGGTTATTGTATAATACCGTATAAGTAGCATTATGTAATGAACTCAAACCATTGTGGATTTAATTCGAATCATTGTGCATTGAACTCCAATTTTGCTACAATAGGCTCCGTTCTTAACAATGAGTCTTCCGTAAACCAGGTGTTCTTAACCCAGGGACTAACTGTAGTCAGGGACATACACAAAAAATCCCTCATACATACAAGCAGCTGGCCAAGCCTTACCTGCTGAATTTGCAAAAAGGGGGGTCAAAGAGAATCTGGGGTTGATACGTTGGAAAATTTCATGAAAACTAATCTGGCACACTTGTATGTTAAGTCATGGATTTCACATCAGGAGCATGTTCCACCACTTGCTCCCCTTACTCACCCTGCGGACACCGATGTCTCCGCTGTGACAAGTCCTTTCCTAACCTTTGTTCAATTACAAGTCACTCTATTTCCTTGAACCCCAGCCCCTATTCTTTCTATGACAAGCGGAGTCCAGCTCTCCTACTCAGCTGACAATGAATCTGGGTGACTATTAAGATTTCAGAAGAAACGTGTGTGCATGTTTAATGCAAAACTTTGACTCGTTTGGGCTAATCCACCTCCATCATTTTCTTCACCTGAGAGAGTCATTAATCAATCATGGCAAAGGGAACTTGACAAGAGCTCATCATGGTGTGTGCGTGCGCAAACACGCGCTCACACATTCCTGCATACATTTTGTTACCAGCGCCCCCCTCTGCTGCCCATCTGCCACCAATGACTTTGATAGCTCCTTTAAATGCACTGTATTTAATAGCAGGCAACTTCCTGCTGGGGAATTTAAAGGCTGTACGGATCAGCAGAAACAACATACCACTGTTTTCCAAACTTGGGGAAGAGGAAGGAAAGGCTCCCCGTCAACTCAGCAATTATTATTATTTTTTTAACGAAACCTTGTCCTTCCTGTGCGTCATGGTTCCCAGGATCAAGGGCCCAGCAGCAACTGCAAAATTCAGCTATTTTTGTCAGCCACAAACTCTCCCAAACAACAGCTCACTCTTTCCAAAATTATCTCGAGCTGCAACTCTTTTTTTAAAAACCTGTTTATTTAGGCCTTCAAGAGAGGTCTTCTTTTTTTCTCCAGAGACTGAAAGTGGTTTACAGAAGGATCTCTTTTCATGTTATCCCCTTCACAACCTTGTAAGGGAGGCTGGGCTGAAAGAGAGGGTGGCTGGGGCAAAAAGAGTTTTGTGACTGAGTGGAGATGTGAACCTGGGTCTTCTTCGTCCTCATCCAACACCTCTCCATGCACCAACTCTGACTCAGTCTATAAACCCAGATTCATCTGTGCGATCATCTGAGTGCAAAAACTGGACTATGGAAACCCCTCTGAAGTATCTTTTCTACTTCAGATCCAACAGTAGCCTATTGCTAATCTTTGCTAAAAGCACTCTCATGCATTTTGTTTATGCCCCACTTTTCATGGGGTGCTCTTTCTATTTTTTCCCCATCATGATAACTCTAGGAGGCAGGTTGGCCTGAGAGAAAAAGTGACTGGGCCCCAAGTTCCACCCAGAGTTTCCATAGCTGAGGCTGGACTCAAACCTGGGTCTCCCAGGTCCTAGTCCAGCACCTTCCCTACTGACCCATCCTGGCTCTGGGGTTGAGAGGGAGCAACTGGGACCACCGAGGTGGAATAAGGATGACCCTTCTGGTCATATTTCAGTCTGAACCTTCCTTAAGTCTTAAGAACTCTTTTTTAAGTTCTACTTTCCCAGAGACAGACGTGGAAAGGCAAAGAGTTATCCCAGAATTGAGATCAAGCGTGTCCATGGGTGGATCACAATGGCAACCATGAACACATGACCAAAGGCCTGTGCTTTCCACCCCCCATGGACACCCTTGAATGGGATATGATTACTTCTGAGGTTCTGGCTGCGCGAAATGTATGGTTTAACCTTTTGTTGCTCTTTGTAAGGACTATGCGTCCAGCCAGGGACAGCAACCTTGGCTGATCTCAAAAAGCTAAGCAGAGTTGGACCTGGTTAATACTTAGCTGAAAGACTGCTAGAACATCCCAAGTTTGTCAGTAGACTGGGAATCCCAAAGAAGTCAGTGAGGTAGATGGGGATTCGAAAGAGCACCCATAACAAGGCAACAGGAAGCCATTTCTGTATTGTGGTCAAGACCATTGCACGGAGGTAGACATGAGGTCACCAGGAGTCAAGTTTGATTCGAGGGAGACTTTATCACTCATGTCTCAAATTGCTAAGAGCTGATTGGTTCTTGGGTGGGAGACCACCAGGTCTATACTCTAAACTGGGATGGCAGGAAAAAAAAGACCATCCCAGAAGAAAGCAGTGGGAAGGTCCTTCTGTTCTCCTTCCAGGAAAACTGAGAAGACGACTCCATGAAGCCACCAGGAGTTGAGCCTAAAAGGAGACAGTTTAGGACCTGGATACCCACCATTCTCGGTGATGATCTTTGGCACCTCCTTGGCTGCCGGGGACTGGCACTTGATCTTGTTCCCTGACACCACGCCGTCCATTTCCGCCAGGTCCCCAAAAGTGCAGTTGACCCCGTTGGACAGTTCGGGCACGTTGTAAGTCTCCAACACCAGCTGCGGGAGAAAAGGGGAAGAGGAGTGATGAGAAAAAGTGGGGCAGGCTAGGGGGAAGACCTCGGGGGGGGAAGAGCAATGCCTCTCTTTCTGTAGGACCCGCTTTCGACAGACAGCAGGAGTTGGAAAGGACAGGATGCAGGCACAGCCCCAAAGGCGCAGAAGGGAAGTCAGAGGGTCTTGACGTTGCCATCACCACTGAAAAGGAGCCATGCTGGGGATGTGGAATGGTGTGCTCTACTTTCAGCATGCAACATGGGCCATCTTTGAATGTGGCTGTGAGGGTCCAAGTTGGCCAGGACAGGGGAGGGGAGTCCCTACTCCCAGGAGGCTTTCGGAAACCTTCCCTGTGCCAGTCTAAACCCTGGCCTCTTCTAGCATCGCCAGCAGAGGGAGTGCTCTCTGCTCTGGTGCATGCATAAAGCAGTCTAGTTATGGATGTGGGTTAGGCAGAAAATATAATAATAATTTTAAAAATTATTATGGGATGGGAGCTCTGTGCTCCTACCAGGCACGGAGTGCATCTTAAGATTTCAAGAAACAGGAATGGTTCCCACAGATCTCTGAAGCAGCAATGGCTGGGTTGGTGCAACACACCTAGTTTCATTGAGGAATTAAGGCTTTTTTACAATACAGGTAGTCCTCGCTTAGCAACCAAAACTGGGACCAGCAACTCAATCGCTAAGTAACCATGACCTAAGGTTTTACTTCCACCTTCTGTATTAACTCTGCTTGTTGGTTGTGAAGTATGTGAATTGTGATCATATGACCACGGAAAACTGTGATGGTTATAAAGTTATTTTTTAGCACTGTCGTAACTTTGAATGGTCGCTGCACGAAGCAGTCGGTAAGTAAGGAATACTGGTATTCACACAATATACTCAATATACTGAAACATAAACTAACCAACGCATTTAGCTAAGTGGCCAGAGTCAAATGAGACACTAACTTTGCCTAATTTTAATCTCCATTAGTTTAACCTTGGTTGCTTTTCAAGCTAACCTTGCCTATTTTCAAACTTGGCTAGTTTTAAAATGGATCCTGTTTAGTTTAAAGCTCAGTGGGTTTTAAAACTACCCTTGGCTCCCTTTAACCTTGATTAGTTTTCAAACTAACCTGGATTGGATTTCATCTTGGTTAAGTTTAAAACTGACGGTGGCTGGTTTTAACCTTTTTTAAAACTAACCTTGGCTAGTTTTGGTTAGTTCTTTGGTGTCTTAGCATGTTGCGCAAAGTCTGCCAATTTGGTAAGTTTACGATTCAGGACATTCTGCCACTTCAGAAAATGCAGTAACTAAATTATGTTTGTTGGGCCAACAGTTACAAGGCTGTAAGAAAAATGAGCCAAAATTATAATTAACCAGTTTTTGAATATGGTGCCATTGCAACTGACAGATTCCTTAACTTAAGCAGGTAAAGGCACTGTGTGGACATGGTTAATATATTTGCATGTGGACTCTATAATATATATAATATGAAAGGACTCTTTATGCACACTCAATTCTGTACAGAGGGTATCCAAACTGTTCCCGAAGTTTATTTTAAGAGACCCCACGGGTATCTGCAAGGAATCAAAAAAGTCAAGGGCAGCCATGAACATGGAATCAGAGCCCCACCCCTTTTAATGTGCACCACAACGCATGTAAAAACTAGTGGGGCTTCAATCGCATGGCTGTGGCTGCCATCTTGACTTCTCTGACCCCCCCACTCCAGACATCTCTGGGACACGTCTCTGGGGAAGCGAAAGCCATACCAATAAATGTTTTAGGACCATGTTGCATAGAACCAACCAACCAACCAAGGATGGAAACCCTTACATTAAATAGATAGGGCGTTTGTCCAGATCAATGAAAAATCTAATGGCTGCATTGGCCCAGCCTGCTAATGTTGGTGAGTGCAAAGCTTCAGTTTTTTTAAGGTATTGTGCACACCCAGCCCATGGGGTTAGTTTATGTTTCCATCTACTAGAAAACCGGTGGCTTTAGAAACCAAGTAAAGCATCTTATGTAAATCCTTCAAGCTCAACATTTTCCCCATGTGACAATGAAGGATATCCTTACCAACCTTTTCAGGAGAAGAGAGCTAAAAGAGATTTAAATGAAAGGGTCCTTTGAAAGGATCCTGGCAAACAGGACCTACAATTCCCTCAATGCCAGGCAGCATGATCTCTTAGAGCAGAGTTTCTCACCTTTGGCACTTTAAGATGTGTGGACTTCAACTCCCAGAATTCCCAGGAATTCTGGGAGTTGAAGTCCACACATCTTCAAGTTGCCAGGATTGGGAAACACTGTTGTAGAGGATACAGCCAAGGAGGACAGAGGCAATGACACCATGGAGATGAGCAGCCTTGACCTGCTGCTGAAGATGAAATTGCTCTTGCTGGACTTGTATCTGGTTCTTGGAAGAAGGGGACACATTTAATACCTGGTTTGCACAAATGAGACCAACCCAGTCAGATCACCCTCTTGACTCTCCAACAAAATTGTGGAGATTACCAAAAAGATAGCCAAGTTCTGCTCAGTTGTCTTCTTGTTGGGTTATTGGAGGCTAAAAATATGTAAGGCAGGAAGTAACTGATTGTACTGTTATTTTTTGGAAAGGAAAAAAAGCATGCTGGCTGGGGAATTCTGGGAGTTGAAGTCCACACATCTTAAAGTTCCTGAGGTTGAGACACACTGGCTTAGAGCATGACTGAATGGGGCTTAATGGCAGCTTTCTCTTGACAAACACCAGACTTAGAAGCAGCCCAGGTAGGTAGTCAAGACCCTTCTATAGATGGTAAATTTTTCACATCTTTGAAAAGAATTGGTGCTCTACCCCTCCCATAAAACACAGGTGTGGTTCTCCAGCTATATAACAGCATCTTGTTGTCTTTGGTTTGCCTTGAAAAAGCTAAGCCAGGTCAGGCCTGGTTAATACTTGGACGGGGAACCACCAGGGGATCCCAGGGCTGTAAATTAGGCTGTGAATCCAAAAGCCCCTCCTAGAAGAAACTAAACCACCAAGGACTCTGTAAACCAAGGACTCCATAAACTCCAGAAGAAAGTGAACCACCAAGGACTCCATCAACCCCTTCTGCCTCGTTGCCCTAAAAGCATCGCCAGGAGTTTAACTTGACCCAGAAGAGACTTTATTTTTAATTTAGCAACATTTTAAAGCTCTTGGACGCTGCTGAAAAAGCACAGGCCCCATATTTTGGGCAAGGGCTCTTTCTAGGCCTCTCTTGGCAGTTACAGCTAGGAAAAGCCTACAAGTCTTTCCTTTCTGAATGCAACAGCCTTCCTGCTCTCTTGTTTTACTCCCTCCTACTAGGGGAGCCAAGAATAATTTTATCTGGGCGATTAGCACTGCAAACGATTAACCAACGCCCTCCCCAGTGGCTTAGCGGTAGCATGAGAAAAGGGAAGCACAGGGGAACGATGCAAAAGCCCATCATTGAGGCACAGCTGTCCATCCATTATGAGCCAGACAGGATGGAAATGCAGACAAGGAGCTCAGAGCAGGGAAGGGAATCAACTGGGAGATTCCGGACATTCTCTCCAGAGACAGGGGACTCCAGAAAACATCCCCAAGAATGGGGGGTCTTGAAGAGTGCCCTTGGAGCAGCGAGGGCATGCAGAAAAGCATTGCCTGCCACCTCTGCCCTCAGCTGGAAAGGACTGGCAATGGTGCCAGGCTGTGGTTGAGAGCTTCAGAAGATGCTCGACCGACGCTAAACATGCACCCAACCGTTCTGCTGTTTGGAGCTTGGAGGCTTTGGGTAAGAACCGCTGTAGTATGGGGATTGAGCATTGGGGGGTTAATCACACAGGGGATGACCTGATGGAGATACCAGTTTGGGGCAGCGACAGGGCAAAGATTGCTAAGAGACAGTGGTAGCTTTATGGGATCCCTGGATGAGAGCCAGCATCCAAAACAAGGTATAGAATTGAGATGACAAGCTGTGGTTGTGTTCAGACTCCAGTTCCTTAGACTAAGGTCAGAATATGCAAAGGGCAACCTAAGGTCTGTACACAGCTCTCCACCATCTCTTTTGTGACCCCTTGAGCCCCCACTCCAAAATGGATGGAGGTAAAATGTCGGGTTTGTTTTCTCTGCATTTCACAGAGTTTGGGATCACTGAGATGCAACGTAGATGCTTAAGCCTTGAGGAGGTTTAAGGTACCCATTTCCCCCCTCTTAAGCTCCTAACCCCCCAACCCCCTCCCTCCATGCCCCAATCCTTCCTACTTTCGGACACAACCCTTAACTCTCCATACCAAGCCTTGGGGCAGCCAAGATTTCATTGATCCAAGATGGACTTATGGGAGAGAAAGATGAGCTGAGTTCTTGTACCAAGACATGAGTTGGTGAATTATCAGATATATTAAACCATACCAATATACAATAAAGAAGTGATTGCAGGATTTGTAAAATCTTTCCAGGGGGGCTTTCTCCAACCAAGACCAGGGGTTAAGGACCCTGTATGGCTCGTGGGACAGATTGCAGACAATGCCATGGTGGGACTCATTCGCATTTGCCCAAGACCTTTAACCAGGTCATTTACAAAACCAGCCGCTGCACTGACACAACATGCTAAGCTTGGTTAATTTTAACCTAAATTTAACCTGATTAAATGTGTTGTGGGAGCACAGCCAAACTGTGAGTCAGATTTCCAATGCAGGTGAAGCGACTAGGTTGGGAAAGACTATCTTCAGGTGACAAGGGCATCATGCAAGAAGATTGGGGAGTGGGTGGGCTGGGATGAGAGAGTTCACATGTAAAAGAAAACCACCGTCCTTACCATCACACTATACTGGGAGACTGAGATGTTGTTGGGGTGCACGGTGAGTCGGACACATTGCTTCATCTCCGAGGCAAACCTCCGAGGCTCGCTGGAGCGTTCACACTGTTCCTTCCTGGTGCACCTGAGAGACAAGGGAGATGGAAACAGAATCCAAGGATTTCAGAAGTCATCAAAAAGTCTGCGTCAAGCATCATGGGACTGGTGCTCCTTCCTCCGTAGTGATATTGATCAAAGGGACAGTTTTAACCAACCTGCTGGTTCAGCTGTTCTTCTCGAACCAGAAATAGGTTAAAATGCAATGTCTATCAGAGCTAGTTAGCTTGGGGGTGATTAGCTCTATAATCCCAAATATCTGGAGAACCTAGGTTGGGGGATGATAGTCATCCTCTCAAAAGCAAAAAGACGTAGCTTATGTGAAAAGAAAGCAAGGATATTTCCAAGCCATGCACTGAAGATCTGGGGTTCTCTTTAACTCGCTATGGCTGTGCCAAAATGAGAAAAACTTCTCCTCTCCAAAAGTTGTCATCTTCAAAATGTCCCTCTACCAAAGGGTGGATCTTTAGGCTGTAAAATGAGACAACTGCTTACTCTGATTGTGCAACACGCCTGCACCCTATAGCTAAAGCTGATTAAATATTAGATATTTTATTTATTGAGTTGATTTCTATCCTGCCTTTTATACAGGAGCATAAGGCAGCATATAAAGTATTCCTTCCTCCTATTTTTCCCCACAACAACCCTGTGAGGTAGGTTGGGTTGAGTCATTAGCCCAAAGTCACCTGGGAGCTTTTGTGCTGAGGGTGAACTAAAACCTGTGTCTCTGCGCTCAGAGTCCACCACCTTCATCGCTGCAGCACAGTGGCTCTCATATCTACTAGCTATAGGATCCCTGATTGGCTAGACCATATTATGTGCATTATTGTTAGCGTGGCTCCATGTACAGAAAAAAATGGCCAAGGCTGATGACAGGAAGGAGGGAGGGAAGGAAGGAAGGAAGGAAGGAAGGAAGGAAGGAAGGAAGGAAGGAAGGAAAGAGGGAGGGAGGGAGGGAGGGAGGGAGGGAGGGAATTGTAGCTTATAAAGATGACACATCTTTATAGAGCCCAACTCTCAATGAATCATATTATGGCTTAAGATTATGGTCTGATGGGTTGCATGGCTTGAATAATCAAGTAGTTGCGTGTCCAAGTCCTTTACGCCACAGTAAAGGTGAGATCGGTTTTCCTAGCGGTGAACTTATAAAGAAGGGAGAAAAGTCATACAATGTTTTAGTGTTTCTTAAAGTGTGGTCCAAGGGCCCCGAGACCCTCCCAGGGGTCCATGAAATCAAACTTGTTTGCCAGATATTGAAGATCCTTGCAAAAATTTAAAACAATGTCACTCTTCTATTATTTTTTATCTGTTAAAAAATATAGGGTTTTTTTCATGAAAAATATTTTATTTATGTTAATATCTAATGGGTTTAATATTGGTATTTTTACATCATTCAATATATAAATCTTCTACGAATGCATCAATTTTAATTTTTAATATGGTAAATATCAACAAATATAACCCATAGAAACAAAAGCTCTTTTGGGGTCCTCCACAATGTTTGAAAGTGGGAAGGGGTCCTGACAGCAAAAAGTTTAAGAAAGACTGCTCTAGATTAAGTGACTGAATATTTTCCAGGAAAACACTCTAGGTTTTTTGCTCTTCTTCAAAGGAAGAATGTTCCAAAGCAGGAAAGTCCTTCATTTGCTCTCCCTGATGCACCTCATATAAACTGAGGTACAAAGGCAGTGTTTGTACAATGCCCAAAACCCTGCTATGTTCTTTTATGTGCTGGGCCCTAATGATTATTATTAATTAAATTTGTATAGAGCCCAACTCCCAATGAATCATATTTTGGCTTAAGATGATGGCGCCAAATCAAATCAACCCAGAGTTCTCATTTGAGGCAGACTCAAATTATCCTACTTTGGACATATGATGCGAAGACCCAGCCCTCTGGAGAAGGTTCTGATGCTGGGAAGGTGGAAGGAAAGAGAAGAAGAAGATGATCAGCAGCAAGGTGGAGGGACTCAGTTACAGTGGCCATGGGGGCACCAATAGAAAGACCAGGTCAGGGACAGATGGTTGTGGAGGAAATCTACCTATGTGGTCACTAGAAGTCGAAAACGAATTGATGGCACATAATCAATCAATCAGTCTGGGTTAGCTCCACTCATCTTGGCATAGACTAGGGGCATCTACAGGGAAGTCAAAAAAGTAATGGAGCAAAGGGCTAGTGTTTCAATTGTGTCGTGGCATCCTCCATCTTAACTTTTTTAACTTGCAGACCCCTCCAGTAAGTCAATGTTGTGTTCCAAGAATATGCTAAACCACAAACTACCCCCCCCCCCCATTTTAGAGACCCAAACCACCGAATCATTGCCCATATGGGAGGAGGATTGTATCACGTCTTTCATCTCATAATCACCTACCTAACGGGACACCCGGTTAATATCAAAAGTCTATGCCACCCCGAGCTAATTACCCACCATTAAGCTAATGCAACAGACCTTCAAAGAGAGTCTTTATTATTAACAGTTAACTTTGGCCCCCTTTAAAATTCACTCTGAAGCTGAAGTCGGAAAGCTAAATGATTCACACTTTCCACTAACTTTGAAGTTTCTCTTTCGGAGTTAAGGCACCCAGACTGACTGGTAGAAAGAATACCCACAGTGGCCGGTCAAAGGTTCAGCAGCAGCGCCGATGCAAAATTAGCATAAAAATGTGGAGAGCGGGCACCAAGGAATCCATTTTACACAGCGGCCTTGCACCGCTACACAGAAGGGGCAGCAAAGGAAAGTCAAATGAAAATGAAAAAAAAAATACAGGACCGTTCAAAACATAAAATAGCTCTATTGCAGACTTCAAATAAGGAAATCTCATCGGGGGGCCTATTTTTAATTTACATATTTTTTTAAACTCCCTTCTTAAGCTAAACTGTTTGGAAAAAGATCCACCATACTCTGAAGCTAAGCTATTCCATGATCCCGGCCTCTTTTCTTAGTTTTAGACTCTGGATTAAACTTCTTCCTCATAACTTTTTTAAAAAAAACAAGCATTCCTCCACGTTTGAAGCTACTGGAAGGATTTCAAACAAGCCAAGATAACTTAATTTGCTAACAGCAAAAACATTGCCCAAAACACACAACATGCTTAACCTGGTTAGTGAATTCACTCATTTGGGAGGTTTGTACTGAGCCATAAACTAACCAAGCAATTTAAGTTCACGCAACATGCTAAGACACACCCACACAAATGAACCCCAACCAAACTTAGCATATTGTGGAAATGCAGCCTTTAAGACTTTAGCTAACCTGGTTAAGTCTGTTGGATCCACCCAGTCTTGAAAATGCTCATGCAAATTAAAAAGTTGGGAAGTTATTCCGGGAGGAAGGAGGAAAATCTCATCACGGTGGCAGCTGAATTTTAATCACAGCTGGAGAAAAAGCTGATTTCTTCCGGGGGGTGGGGAAGGATAAAAGGAGAAAGCGTGTCTCCCAGTGCAAGGATGTTCACGTGGGAGGGCCGAAAAGTCAAAATGGCGGCTGCAACTGTGCAATCCACCCCTTTTTTAAGTGTATCATGCGTTATTCTGCCCTAGTGGCCTCATCCAACGCAAAGAAGTAGCCAACATTGGCCTCCCCTTAAAAATTAAATTGCCCCCTTCCTAAATATCATTCTCAAAGATGATGAAGAGGGAACTCTTAAGTGCATCTGGTAACTCATCTCCACCATCAATGTTCTTGCAACGTTATTTTTGGATGGATGACAACAGCTCCATCCGCCTACTGGATTTAACTTCATTTAATGCAAGTATTTATCTATCTTGGTTGTTTGAACTATGGATGGATGGTTTGATTGGCAGAGGCCTTGGCAGAGTCGGCTGTATATGAGTGCAATGAGTGCATACATACATAGGTACATAAAAATAATTCAGCAAATTCTGAGTTGTCAATTTGAGAGCTTACAGGAGTGGCCATGAATTTGTTCAGATTCTGGTTGACTCGGATATAAGCCTATCTCTAGATTTTTATTGGTGAGGCTGGTTTATTTGTGCATGACATAAATTTAAGCATGAGTGGGAAGGACTTGTTCACTTGTAGTGGTAGGTTAGTGTAATGGTATATGGGAATGACATTGAGAGACTGAGGGAAGAGCCACAGCCAGGGAACAGTCAGATAAGAGGTAGCTTCGCCTGCAGCAGGAATGTGGACGGGGCAAGCTCAGAAGAGACCCTCCCTAGTTACTTGGGCTGTAAAGGTGACAGGGGAGAAAAGTCCTTTCAGACTTACAAGACTGATGTCAGCCTTGTGAGGTAGTCCAGGTAGGAAACACACCCAGATAACTAAATATACGTTATTGTAAGGTTATGGTAACAGAATCTTGCAAGTCTGAAAGGATATTTCTTCCCCGGGGGAGGGGACCACCACCTCAGTTGCTGCAGGACATGCTGCCAGAGTAACCCGAAATTGCTGATTGGGGGGGGGGGGGGGAGAGAGGGAGGGAGGGAGGGAGAGAGAGAGAGAGCGAGAAGGAGTAGACAGTAAAAGTTTGTTGCTGGAGTGAATGGAGTAGCTAGACAGAAGTAAGAGAGAGAAGGTAAATGTGCAGGACAGTTACTGGTTCCTGTTTGGGGAAAGGAGAAGGAAGGCCCGGGGGGATCCCTAGAAGAAGGGAAGTGAAGGCCCAGAGGAGTGAGAGCTCCACCCAAGACCCAAGAGGTGAAGGAGGAATCTGGCTGGTTGCAGGTGGCGACTCATCCAAGACCCTGAAGGAGATGGAGGGAGGTGGCTGCTGGTAGAGAAGCTCTGGTTTGGAGGAAAAAACTGGGCAGAAGACCCTGGGAGTGGTTCTTTCCCCCAATACCAAAGCAGAAGATGTTCAGCTGAGCTGGAAAAAGTTAGACAACACTGAGCACACTCCAATAATCCTAACCCTTTCCTTTCTTTTCACATTCTCTCTCTTGTCAAGCCCAGAAACGGGGGAGAGAGTCAGAGAGAAAGAGGAAAGAAGCAGGAGAAAGAGAAGGGGAAAGTTGTTGGGATGGAGACCTTGGTGGAAACCTGACGCCAGACTGTGCCGTTCAGCCCTGTTGTACATAACTGCTGCACGTAACTGTATATAATAAAAGGCATAAAAGCTGTTGAGTGTCTCTGTGCCCATTGCCACCTTTGCAAATAAACACACCTCCAGTTCAAAAAAGAACCCTGTCACACGGTGGTGGCAGTTTTAGGTTGCCTCCACAGAGATCTTCCAAATCATGGGAAGTAATACCACTAGCTTTTCTGCTTTGTTCAGACTCAACTTTGTGCGAGCTGTCCAGCTCTGAAACTCATCCTTCATGAAGATCCTGGGCAGCAAGGACCATCAGTGGATCAGAAACTACAAGCTATGGAAAGAATGATGGAGATGGGAACGGGTGGACTTGAGAAGAGAAGTACCCTTCTAGTTCCTGAAAGGACGTCATATGGAAGGTCAAGATTTGTCCTCCATCCTTCAAGCATGCAGGGCACAACATTAACATATTTAAATTACAGGAAGCCGATTCCAATTCAACGTCAGAGAAAGATTTCTTGCCAGGAATTCTGTTGGTGGAATTGATGACCCAACGAAGCGATGGGTCCTTTATTCAAAACCCTCAAGCCAAAATTGGATTGCTTTGCTGGAGATGTCACCAGGCAGATGATTATCAAACTGATTAAAGCTAAATCTGATTTAGTGTTTGCTTTGATCCTGATGACGTTTTGGATTGGGGCCCCCAGCCTGCTGCTCAAATGCAAGGTGTGGCCCTTGGACCGAATAAGGTTCCCTGTGAAAAATGACGTATTTGCCCACAGAAGCATTCCAAGTAGAACTGGAGTCTTTTAATGAAAGTAGATGAAAATAGATGAAATAAGCAGCGATCTCCCTGTGAGGAAACACATTCTGAGTTTTTTATTTAACTAAATGGAATCTGCTGCCATTGCCTTGTTCCCAGGAGGGTAGAGGGGAAAAATTGCTGCCGACAATTTCCCAATGGGAGAACATTGCTCTGAAAATTGCAGCGTCAGGGACAAAGGAAGAAACGAGGCATTGATTTTGGAGGAGATCCCACATCCTTAACTTCGGGGCTCCTCCAGAGAAAAGGAAAGAAAGAGGGGACATTTCAGAGAATCTCTACAGAGCAAGTTCATCTCATCAGCATTGGCTTCTTCTGCTTCTGTTTGGAAAACATTTCAATGGCTGGGACTCCAGAGGATAAAATGTGAGCAATCTCCATGTGTGGTGGGAAGCCTGTCTACTCCAGGGACCTTAACATCCCAATCTTAGCTCCAGAGAGCAAGTCCAATACTGCAGAGAGGATAGGTATCTCCAGGGATCTTCCAGAAACAAAGACCTTTTAGGTAGAATCCCTCAACAAGAAGGAGATCCGAAGATAATTGTGGAGCTGTGCTAGTTTTTGTTGTGCAGAGCGCAGCAAAGCTCTCAAAAACTCTGCTCTCGGGAAAATTACACATCAGCATGAGAGCTTGCAGAATGCAATGTCCATATTTTGCTCTCCAAAGAAAATCCTGTCAGAAAATATAGACTAACTGGTTTTTATTGATAAAAATGCAAAACTTCATAAAATACAAGTTGCATACAAAATACAGGAAATAACAAAGAACTTCTTCTCATCTTAGCATCCAAGACTTATCCACAACAAAGTCTCTAGCTAAAAACTCTCAGAGAAGAGGTACACTACTTGGTTATTAGTTACAACTATATAACCTATAAAAATCTACATGATTAACTATACAAGACAAACTGACTGAACAGGCTGGGCATTTACCCTCCCGTTATATTGCCAGCATGTACCCCCCCACTGAATAACTAGCATACACATTACAATAGGTGGCAGTAAAAAACATAACACAGTCACAAGATGCTTTGTTTACATTAACTTTCCACATAGTAGACGAAACAATTGTTGTACAGAGAACGGGATGACTTTCTTCCCATGAGAAAAACCTGACAGTTTTAAGTTAGTTACTTGGTGGTTCATTAGATTTTTATTCTGCTTTACCTTCAGGAGCTCAAGGTGGCATATGTAGCACTCTTCCTTCCATTTTCCTCCATAATAACAATGGGTTAGGTGCCCTCTCCTAGTGTGAGAGACAGGGAGGGGGAGCTGAGGGTGGATGTGTGGAGTGTGTTGTGATTGTGATAGAAAACAACCTTCCCCCGAGTGAGAGTCGGGGTGGGAGTAGGAATGGAGCAGATGCCCCCAGCCATCTAGTGAGAGAGGTGGGCAAGGGGGCACAGTGGATGAGTAGGGTGATGGTTAGGGTTCCAACAGTGCTGAGAGCAGGAGCTGAAGTGCTGTGGAGCCCACTATCACCCTTTAGGCAACTGGGTGTGTGTGATGGTTTTTGGCTGGATGGAGGTACCCCAACCAGGGAAACTGGAGGGCTGGGATTGGGGGGGAATGGAAGCCCTGGGGATATCAGGGCGGACTACACTATTCAGGTGGTGACGGGGAGGGGCTGTTATGACAGAGGGTGGGCTGCTCTTGGGGAAGACACCCCTGGTGTTCCATACTGGTGGCGTGTTCTGACCCTCTGGACTCAGACCCAGGCCCTGGGCAGCAGACCCGTGGAGACCCTGGCTTTTGGCTGCTGCTTCTTAACGCCAGGTCAGTTAACGACAAGGCCCCCCTTACAAGGCCCCCCAGAGTTGATCACTGAGGAACGGGCCGACCTGGCGTGTATCACTGAGACCTGGCTGGCCCTGAAGGGGGGTGCCCCTTTCAGAAATGTGCCCGGCCGGGTTTACGGTTTGGCACCAGCCGAGACCCCAGGGCAGGGGAGGAGGGGTAGCAGCTGTCATCAGAAACTCTCTGTTGGCCTTCGGGGCACTGCTCCACAAGTGGCTGGCTGTGAGACCCTGTTCCTGAAGCTGGGGTTGTGAGCACAGTTGGGATGTTGCTTCTGTACCAGCCTCCCTGCTGCATAGCAATTTCCCTGCCTGAGCTGCTGGAGGCCGTCACGGGGCTGGCAGTGAGGTTCCCCAGACTGATGGTCTTGGGGGACTTCAATCTGCCATCCCTGGGGCGTGCCTCAGAGGCAGCCCAGGAGTTCATGGCTACCATGGCAGCCATGGGCCTGTCCCAGATTACCCGTGACCCGATTCGGGACAGTGGTCTCACACCGGACTTGGACAGTGGCAAAGTGGTCTGAAGGAGGAATTACATCTGTCCGCCTTGTCATGGTCAGATCGTGTCCTGGTGGCCTTGAGATTCTCCTGTGCTACCCCCCTCCACAGGGAGGCAGGACCCATTCAATTGATCCACCCCCGGCGACTGATGGACCCAACTGGGTTCCAAAGGGAGCTGGGGGTTATACCCGAGAGTCTGCTGCATGGTCCAGTGGAGGCCTTGGCCACTACCTGGAATAGGAAAGCGGCCAAGGCCTTGGACACACCCATGCGACCTCTCTTGACCCATTGAACCCAACACTCCCCGTGGTTTACAGAGGAGTTGAGGGTTTTGAACAGGGTTAGAAGACTTCTAGAGCGCTGCTGGAGGAAAACAAGGACTGAACCCCACCAAACATAAGCTAGAGCCGCTATTAAGGCCTACCTTGTGGCGTTAAGAGTAGCGAAATGTCAATATTTCTCCGCTCTTATTGCATCCACAGAATGCCGCCCGGCAGCCCTGTTTAAGATCACCCAATGTCTTTTGGGAAAGGGGGGCTCAGTAGCCCATTTACCAGGCTGTGCAGAGGAATCTTCTAGGCATCTGGAGGATAAAATTGCTTGGATCCAGTTCCAGTTGGATACCAAGCATGAGGCATGGTCTATAGAGATGCCCAGTGTACATTCTTACCCTGTTATCTGGGAACAGTTTGATCCTGTTGAACCTGAGGAAGTGGACAGGGTCCTCCGGATGTTCAATGCCACCACCTGTCAACTAGATCCCTGTCCCTCCTGGTTGGTTAAAGCTTCCTGGGAGGTGACACATGGGTGGGTCCAGGCAATGGTGAATTCATCCCTGAGGGAGGGGGTGTTTCCAGCTGCCTTTAAAGAGGTGCTGGTGCACCCCCTCCTCAAGAAGCCATCACTGGATCCCACCATACTGGACAATTTTCATCTGGTCTCCCACCTCCCCTTTTTAGGGAAGGTGGTTGAGAAGGTGGCGGCGTTGCATCTCCAGAGGATCCTGGAGGAAATGGATTATCTTGACCCTTGTCAGGCAGGTTTCAGGCCCAGATATGGGACAGAAATGGCATTGGTTGCACTCTTGGATGATCTCTGGCAGGAGCAGGATGGGGGTAGTGCATCCATCCTTGCTCCCCTTACCTCTCAGCATCTTTCAATACCATCAACCATGGTATCCTTTTGAGTTGACTTGGGGAGTTGGGAGTGGGCGGCAGTTTTGTGCTGGTTCTCTTCCTTTCTCCAATGTCAATCCCAATCGGCTAGGGGCAAGAGGTCCAGCTCGTGGCCCCTCCTTTGTGGGGTGCCCCAGGATTTGGTACTCTCTCCGCTCCTTTTTAACATCTACATGAAACCACTGGGTGAGATCATCCGTCACCATGGGATGAGGTATCATCAATATGCTGATGATGCCCAGTTATACATCTCCATCCTGGGTGAAGTGAGTGATGCTGTGACCACCCTTTCACGGTGCATGGAGGCTGTGGTCTGGATTGGATGCAACAGGCTTCAGCTGAACCCTGGTAAGATGGAGTGGCTATGGATTGGAGACCCCTCTGTATCCAAGGACTTACCATCTTTGGTTTTGGACGGGCTTGCACTGCCCCGGATGGACCCGGTGCATAATCTGGGCTTCCTCCTGGACTCACGGGTCCTGCTCAAGCAGCAGGTGGCAGTTGTGGCCAGGAGACCCTTTGCCCACCTCCGTGCGGTATGCCAGTTACGCCCCTTCCTGGATCAGGAGGCTCTCCGGTCAGTCACTCATGCCCTGACCATCTCTCGGCTAGACTATTGCAATGCGCTCTACATGGGGCTACCTTTGAAGAGTATCCAGAAGCTACAGCTGGGCCAAAATGCGGCCGCGTAGATAATTTTGAGTGCCCCAAGAATGACGCATATAACACCTCTACTACATGAGCTGCACTGGGTCCCAGTCTTCTTCCGGGTCCAATTCAAAGTGTTGCTTATCACCTTGAAAGCCCTCCACGGCATGGGTCCAGGTTACCTGAGGGACTGTCTTACTCCCGTCACATCAACCCGTCCCACCCGGTCAGGCAGAGAGGGCATGTTGCGGGTCCCGTCTGCGAGAGAATGTCGACTGGTGGGGCCCAGGAGGAGAGCCTTCTCTGCCGTTGCCCCTGCCCTTTGGAATATTCTCCCCCCAGAGGTGCGGCAGGCCCCTACCCTCCCGACCTTCTGGAAAGAATTAAAGACCTGGCTCTGCCAGCTTGCCAACTTTACCCAATCCTGGGGGTGGCTAGCACCTTGATGATGCTCCCTGAGTGATTGCCAATTATTTTGGTTTTTTTTTTCTATTAATTACTGTAATTTTGTGATTTTAATTGATTTTAATTGTTTTGTAAACAAGAGATGAGTGGTGACAAATTCAATAAATAAATAAATAAATAAATAAATAAATAACAATCCTGTGAAGTAGGCTGAGTTGGGAGAGCAGGACTGGCCCAAAGGCACTCAGGAGCTTCTGTGGATGAAGGGGGACTTGAACCCCAGTCTCCCTCCTCCTAGTCCAACATCTTTGCCACCAGGGTGGGTAGAAGAGAAATGCAGATCAAAAATAGGTAAGGAATTAGTGAGAGAACACCTGGCTGCTTTGAATGAATTCACGTCACTAGGGATTACATCCCAGGATGCTAAAGGAACTAGTGGATGTCATCTCAGAGCCATCGATTCAAATCTGGATGTATCAATCAATTGGTTGATTTCACTGAGAAACCCTGGAGCAGGGGAAGTGCCAGAAGACTGGTAAAGAGCCAACATTGTTCCAACATTTTATAAAGGGGAAAAGTGGACCCAGGAAATTACAGACCAAACAGGTTGATATCAATACCTGAGAAAATCCTAGAAAAGCTAATCAACCAGTGGGTTAGGAAGCACTTAGAAATGAACAGGGGGATTATCAGAAGCCAGCATGGGTTTGTTAAAAACTGGTCGAGCCAGACAAAACCCCTGGCTTTCTTTGACCATGTGACTAGATTAGTGGACCTAGGGAATGCTGTAGATGTAATGTACTTAGACTTTAGTAAGGCACTTGATAACGTGAACCACAATCTCTATAGACACATAAAGATAAACCAAATTTACACACCATTCAAAAGAGACAATAAAAAAGCCAGGATTTTTAGAAAGACTTTAAGGCAAGAAAACACCCCTCGATCATTTTGTACAAGCCACACCGCCTTCCAGCTCTTCCATGGGAAAGGGACAAGTTGATGAGCTTCATCTGGTTAGCATCTACCTCAAGTGGAATCTGGTAAGACTAATCTTCAAAAGACTGGAAGTCTTATGTGGACGTTTTGTTAAAAGAAGACAAGGTTGAATGGATGATTTATGGATCTGGGGATTAAAAGGGGTTAAAGAGGAAGGGGAAAGAGTAAGATGGCAATTCCTTCATAGAAAGAAGGGCAGAAATCATCATTCTGTTTTTTCTCTTTTTTCACTCCCCCCTTTTTTTCTATCTTCTTTTTTCTTTATTTTCCTTTAACGTTTTTACACTTTTATTGTATTGAAAAATTCTAATGAAAATATTTTTTAAAGAAAGAATCTGGGAGGACTAAGAGATCCAAGTTTTGCATGCTCCAGATGAACTTCACTTTAATCACTAAGTTGCTAAGACCAGCTTCCCTTAACTTGGCTTTCCCTAAAGGCTGTCAGTGTTCCTCAACCTGGGCAATTTCAAGATGCGTGGACTTCAACTCCCAGAATTCCCCAGCCAGAATAGCTGGCTGGGGAATTCTGGGAGTTGAAGTCCACGCATCTTGAAGTTGCCCAGGTTGAGGAACACTGGTCTAGATTAAGAAAGTCGCTTTCTCTGCTGGTGGTGGGTCTCTTTTCTTCAAATTTAGAAGCCAACATTCAGCCTTTACCGAGGTGACCCCTTGATAGAGGAGAATTTACAAATATTTTAAATGAAGCAAACAAATTGATTTTGAAAACCTGGAAAACGAAACGGCAATGAAACCAAATGTCGTGTAGCTGCTGTCGCCTGGCCAGAAGGCTAGATGAATACTGACATCTTCACTTGTTGCTGTAACAAAAGCCAGTCTGGTCTCCAAGGAGACCAATAAAAGAAGGAAAAGAAAGTAAAACCATCTTACATCTCCATACAATGCGCTGCTTTCCATAGTGGGAAACAAAGAAGAATCCTGTTGAGTGATTTTATTATTCAGGGAACTGAATAATAAAGAAGATTATCATAATCAGTAAGAGTTGCTCCCTGTCTTATTGAGGTCCCCGGCTAGCATCCTTGTCCTGGGGCCATTTTGAAGCCAACTCCGAGGGAGGGTAGAAGCAGGAAGCCATTTTGGCACCTTCGCGTAAAAATTAAAGAGATAACACCAATGCCCGCCTGTCACAGGGAGCCCAACATTGACTTTCGGTCCATGAAGCGGCTCCTTCATTCCTGTCCAGGTTCCCCACTGCTAGTTTCCAAAATGGTTCCCCTTCTCTGCCAGCTGGAAGGTTGGATGGAAGTAGGAGTTGGGCTAGGCCTCATTTTAGGTCACAAAAGCCCCCCTTCCTAAGATGAAAGACGACTAACACTAAGAGCAATCGGAGAGTGGAACCCGTGACCGAGAGATAGATGGGTTATCCCATTCCAAGGAAGTCTGGAAAGACATTTGTTAGGGGTGCTTCAGGCTGAATGTCTGCGCAGAGCAAAGCTGGATTCTACAATTCGGGGATTCTACAATTTTTTTGCACAAGTCCCCAGCATTTCCACATTCTGGCAGGCTAATGAACGCAGGTTGGTCATTCAGTCTCTGCATTATGGGATTAGAGTGCACGGTTTCCTCCAGCCAGAGAGGCCCAGCGTCAGCTCAGCAGGAGCCGCCGGAGAGGAGATGTTGAATTCTGAGTCTCCTGTGTGATTCCCTTAAAACAGTGTTGTCCAAACTTGGCCCCTTTAAGATGAGTGGACTTCAACTCCCAGAATTCCCCAGCCAGCATTCTGGGAGTTGAAGTCCACTCATCTTAAAGGGGCCAAGTTTGGACAACAGTGCTTTAAAAGAATAGAACTGAAAAGCGGGTGACTGGCAGGAGAAACGAGAAGCGTGTGAACGTCCCAGATTAAAACCCGAGCACACCATGATTCTTCTAAGAACTTGTGCAAACTCTGAGATTCCAAGAAACCCTGTTTAGATCTATTTCGCTTTTTGCTCGATTGGTTACTGTCCAGGAGCAAAATAATCCCCCTTGACAAGGCCCACTGTTCTCCTTAAAAGGGCATACATCATGCTAGACCAGAGATGGCTAAAACTTTTAATTTGGGGGCAGCCTCTAGTTTCCAACCAGCAATTGAGGAGGGAAGGCAGAAGCAGTAAGATTCATAATACTGTAGGTATCATTTAGCAATAGGGAGATTTTAAAAAGCCTCACACACATATAGACAGGATATAGCAATTAACCAAGCTCAAAAAAGCTACACAAGATCAACCTGGTTGGATGGGAGACCACAAGGAAATTCCAAAACAGGGACGTCGGAAAAACATTCCAAAAGAAAGCAAGGTGAAACCACATCCATATTGGTGCCATGAAAACGATATGAATTTGCTGAATTTGCCCGTTAATCGGCTTAAGGCAGCCCCTGCTTTCTCCCCCATTAAATCCCCCTGCAGACTGCCTCTCCTTATATTTCAGACAGGTCCTTCATAGAGTTAAAAGGGACTGGCTGTTTTCCTCCCCGAACAGAGACACTCTGCTCTTCTCTGGTGCGAACAGAACTTCCTTCCAAGAGAAACACGAGATAATAAGGGAGATGGGCGGGGACAAATCAAATAAATAAATAATAGATTAATCAAGAATACAGAACATGGTGAACCGGGTGGGGATGAAGGAAGAAAGTACAAAGGGATTGCCAAACTAAGGCCGGTGTGCCGCTAAAAACGACTAACCCAATTACCAGCACAAAGGCTTTAAGCATCTCCGAGGGAGCCAAAACAATCCACCCCCCCCCAAAAAAAGGGATTCTCCTGCAAACAGCTGAAGCAACCTGAACGTTATGTTCCAAAGCCACGTTCGTTCGGCGTGACCCATTTGGTGGTCGTATTTTTACCCTTGAATTCAAGCATGCGGGGGGGGGCATATCTGAAACAATTTTCCGGATAATAGGGGTGAGATTGAATTCTGATGCTTTGATAAGGCCTTCAAATGTCGGAAATGTTCAGAGGCCCATTTGTGATGTTAATTCTCCGTCTGCTGGTTGCGACTCAAATTGAGTGGCACGGGGTTGGAAATCTCATCCAGTTTTGACTACGGCTGTTAAAGGGATCTGAAGAAGCACAACTGGGTAAAGTTAAGAGATTGGACTAGGATTGAGACCCCCCCTTCCCCCCCCATAATGATTTTTATTTGCCCCAGAGAGATGGAACGCTTCTGCCTTTTTATAACCTTAATCATTCTTCCTTCTAATACATGCAAAACTCTTACACACATTAACGCCTTGCAATCTTGCCGTGGACTGCACTACGAACCCGTAGCTTCCTCTTTTTTTCTTGTAAGCTGTGGAAACCTTACTAATTCTTGAAACGTCTCTTGCACGCTCCTAAAAGCAATAAGGAGCTGCAAGAAGCTAGTGAACTCACGGGCACAATCATACCATGTTCTCAGCAAACAGCACGGACATGGTTTGCAAATGCCTACTTGCAGCATCGGGGGCTTTTTGCAACCTAATTGAGTCCACAGTTGGGGGATTTCTGGTAATCTCCTTTCTACGGACTCAGTAGTTGGATCTGGTGTAGCCTTAAATGTCCGGTCAAGATCAGCTAGAATCAGTGTTTTTCAAACCTGGCAACTTTAAGATGGGTGGACTTCAACTCCCAGAATTCCCCAGCCAGCATGCTGGCTGGGGAATTCTGGGAGTTGAAGTCCACCCATCTTAAAGTTGCCAAGTTTGAAAAATGCTCTGCAATGCCACACAAGACACTGAACTATAACGAAATATATACATCATAAACCATAACACACACACGCATAAACACACACACACTGAGTCAACACTAATCAACCTTAACAGGTTGTCTGAATGCAGTTGCTCAGGGTGTAAACCTCTGCTTCAGCATCTCGTGTGAGTTCAGCCCTTGTTCTGGTTGGGGCTTCCTCAGTCTGGTTTCCTCAGTAACAAAGACTCCTGCCATCTCCTCTCTGGCACCCATTCGCCTTGCAAACAGCTTGACACCTTTGCACCAAAAGGTGTGAAAAATCACCCCGAAGAGGAAGGCATGATTTGGGGGGGGGGGGGGGAGGGAAAAGCATGTGCACCATTTGGGACCATTTGGCAGCACCAGAATTTAAGCAGATGATGCTCTGGTTGGCAAGAGGAAGAGGAGGAGGAGAATTAGAGAAGGGGAAGGAAAAAGGAAGAGGAGAAGGGAAAGGGAGGGAAAAGAAGGACAAGGGAAAGGAGAAGGAAAGGAAAGAGGAAGGAGAAGAAGAAAAATGAAGAAGAGGATAAGGAAAGAGGAAGAGAAGAAGGTGATGAAGGAGAAGAACAGGAGGAGGAAGAAGAGGAAAAGTGGAACAGAAGGAGAAGACAAATGTAGAGAAGGAGAAAGGGAGGAGGAGGAGGAGGAAGAGAAGAAGAGGAGGAGGAGGAGAAAAAAATGAAGAAGAGGAAGAAGAGGAAGAGAAAAGTGGAAGAGAAGACAAGTGTAGAGAAGGAGAAAGGAAAGAGGAGGAGAAGAAGAAGAAGAGGAAGAGGAGAAGGAAAAGAAAAATGAAGATGAGGAGGAAGAGAAAAGAGGAAGAGGAGAACTGGAATGAGACAACCCAGAGACAGTGATGTGAAGATCCTCTCAAGGAAAAGATCTGGCAACCCCCCCCCCCCCTCCAAGAACCAGCAGAGCCGAGGCTGTCCAGCAGCAGAGCGGGGGGGGGGGGGGGGGGCTCTTTTGCCAAGGATTCCGGCCTTTCTGGGGATTGCCCAAGACGCTCCACTGGAGCCTCCCCAACCGGGCCGGATTCGCGCGAGAGACTCAACCACAGAACCCTCCCCCGAAGATTGACCCTAACCCAGCTTACCACGTGCCCCCCCCCCAATGTAGGTACTAGGTGAGGCTTACCCTCGGCTTAACCTGACCTGGTTAACCACGTTGGGGAAATGCGGCCCCAAAGAGCCTTGCAAATCCCCTAACTGCAGAA